>WBZZ01004129.1:195000-197875 GCA_019918135.1 Paulinella micropora | reverse complement strand
GCCAGGCGACGCGCAGATGTAATCGAGGAGGTGCTTGCCTGTGCCCATGCCGCGCTGCTCACGCCGGGACCACCAGTAGGACCCTTCCACTGGGCACGAGAAGCCGCTCAGATTTCGCAGGCCCGTAGCGACGAGGACAGCCGCGAGTCTCTTGCCGTTCTCCGAACGTACCGGTGCTCCCTTATCATCGACCTCCCCGTGTTGACCGACGATGCCCTCCTCTTTTCGGCTGCATGCCGGCCCGAGCTTCGCGTTGGCATCCGCCACCGTGACCACAAGCCCTTTGGCTCCAAAAAAAAGCTATAGCTGCCTGCCAGGCCGCATACGCCTCTGACGACTCTTCTTCCTGCGTTTCCTGGGGAAAGTAGCCGTTGCCCACATAGATATCCTGAGCGCCGGTAACACCCGAGGCGATACGCAGCCACACTTGCTGCCGGTGGTCGACGGGGGCTGACACCAGGTTGCAATACGGACCAAGGAAGTTAGCCACCGCGAATAGAACCCGACCCTTGCAGCGATTTTTCTCGCTGACCTCCGCAGGTTTTCCAAAAATCCGGAATCCATCCAGGCTGCATTTGGAAAGTTGCTTCTTGCCCATGCGGTGCTCCTGAGCCCCGATGACTAGCCAGCCCTCGTGCTTGTAGAATGATGCCCATTCCGCCGTGCCTACGTTGTCGTATCCCGTTTTACCCTGCCAGTTGTGACTCGCGACGAGTAGCTTGAAGCCGGTATCGAACTGCTTGGAGCGGTGCTTCTTGGCTCGTTTCCGGACCCGACGGCCGCGCTTGGCTTCCGCCCTCGTGCTGCCCCCCTCTGCAGGTGCTTGCGCAGGTTGGTCCCCCACTGCACTGGCCGCCGAATGCAGGGGCACCACATGCATATCAGCACACTCAGACACACACTTAGGTGCATCGGCAGCCAATTCCGAAGACACCACCTGCACATCATCGACACATTCTTCATACAGAGGCAAGACGCGATATCCCGTCGCAGCTTCCTCCTTCCGGACCGCCGCTTCCCCACGCAGATGGATGCGAATAAGCCTTCGGACACGTTCCCTGTCCCTGAACCTGCGCCCAAGGGCCACATTGACCCCTCTGCCGAAGAATTTGAGATGTTTGAGTTGCTGCAACGCCGTCTGCCTGCTGTCATCGTCCTCGTAGACCAGCTCCAGGTGACGAGACATTCGCTGGCCTTGCCACTCCATTACCGGGACCACCAGACCAAGACCGCTCATTTTGGAGGCGATCTCCTGTAGATTGGCGCGTTCTGAGAGCCCCCAGACAATCAGATTACGCCCGTCCTTGTCGTACCGATCTACCCGCCGGTACCGTCGAGGCGGCGGTGCCATCTGCCACATAGCGCCGCTCGCCTTATGTTGAAGCGCCGACCCGTGTGCCAGGTTTGGGGAGGAAGGATGAGGCGCAGCTAAGATAGCCTCTCCACGTGGTTCAGGAATTCCGTCATATACGCGAGCCCTCATCCTCCCATCCTGGGACATCGGGCCAGAGCCCGTCGAAGAGGCATTCCCACGGGGATTGTCCAGGTCTTCGGCGATTCTACCTTGTCCCATAAGGGCCACAGTGGTAGCTCCGTGCTTCGCGTATTTGTAATCCATTGAGAGTAGTAGACGGCCAATGTCGCTGGCCATCACCGCCGCGCCTCTTTACGCCGAGGAAAGCGCCCGTCCATGCAAATAGCATCGGCGGTATCTGCAACACACACTACACGCATTTCCGCCGGTGTCACTGGACGCTGCCGCGTCGCTTCGTGCCCTTCGGCGCCCGCCAGCACCCCCAGCGTCGCCAGAACCTGCCTCACGCACTACACACACTCTCCATCGCATCGCCAACGCCTCTACTCTCATGCCTTATGGACTTTCAGCTGCTCCTAACAATACACATCATGAGGTACGGGTGTCCCCGAGTGGAGCCAGATCGGACGGCGTGCCGCTGAAACTCCTTCCCCCACGTGGGTATAGAAGGCGCGAACCTAGCGGTACCTATAGGGTCTTACAGACAAGTATAGTAATCCCAGCCGAAGCTGCTCAGTTAGAAATGCAACGGTGGAGGGTGTGAATGCATGGGGCAAGGCACGGCAACGCAGCAAGGCACTGGCAAGGCATTGGGACCGACTGAAGCCCCTCTCCAACGTGCGCTCATCATGTGTTCCAGTTAGGCAACCCCGAAGAAGCGAAGATAGGGAGGAGACAAAACCCAGATAGGATGAAGATAGGATTAACATGAAGCCGAAATGGAGCCGAGTTGGAACAGGTCAACTCAGCCCCATCTCGGCTCAATGTGAATCCTATCTTCAACCCATCTCGGTACTGTTTCCTCCGAATGCTCACCTCAACAAGATCACCAAACCGGAACTGGAAGCCCCCAGGCATTTACTCGGCAGGAAATTCGGCGAAAATGGGCTAACCAGGAAACCAGACCCAAACCAACAGCCAAGAAAAACGAGCCAACCAACAATCCAACAGACAACCCCACAACCTGCCTGGCCGAACCCCTACCGAGTAAATGCCCAGTTGAGAGTTGCGCATATCCCGGTGACCGCCCTCCCCAAGCGGTCACCTTCGTGGGGAGAGGCCCAACCACCTCCTCTTCCCATGGAGTGCCATCTTGTGCACCCCTCCAGAATAATAATAATAATAATAATAATAATAATAATAATAATAATAGTGCTTCTCTGTCAATGGCTGATGCATTTCTGCACATGCGCCTCCATCGTCTCACCCGTGAGGGGAGTACGAAGAATTGACGATAAGCTCTAATGACACCCCCGCAAGGGCAGTTCCAACACTTCCAGACGGGCCGGTATGTTCAGTGAAAATACTGGTCCAGACGGATCGGTATGTTCAATGAAAATA
>WBZZ01004129.1:182500-192500 GCA_019918135.1 Paulinella micropora | reverse complement strand
CTCTGCCCGCAGTGCTGGCGGCCTTTGCTTCGAGCTCTCGGCAGACAGCGTCAGATTTCTCCCGTTGTTGTTTTGTTTCCTCCTTCCTTCGTTGAAGTTTTTTCTTGTGTGTATGTGTGTCTGTATCTGTGTTTGTTGAGGCCAAGGGAGAACAAGTGTGGTGTTTTGAATGTACGTTTGGAGGAGAGAGCAGGTGTGTGTGTGTGTGTTTTTTTTTTTTTGGGGGGGGGGGGGGGGGGGGTGGGCAGGTTGGAGCAACGGAAGGGTTGGGGAGCTGATGGGGGGGGGGGGGGGGGTAAGCAAGTGCATTTTCCGCGTTTTCTGCATCTGGTAGCGATGACGGGCTGTCCCCTCCCAACGCGGAAAATCAAGCCAGAGAAGAGTTTCTCAAGTGTAGCAGTTGACCGGACGCGGGCAGATCGGGCGGCAGTGCAGCGAGCGCTTTCTTAAGAAACTCTTCTCTGGCTTGAAGACAAGGTGCGGCGCACGTGATAGACACGAGATGTTGTCGCCTGTGAAGTGCAGTGACGAGTGACTGAACACGCGCTGCGCTCAGCCAAGGCAACAGCGCCCAAGCATGTGCCATTATACATACATGCATGCATACATACAGACATAGATCATCATCTTACTGTGTCACAGCCCGTGAGAACATACATGCATGCATACAAACAGACATAGATCCTCATACGGTTGATGGGAGCGTTCCACTCGGAAAGAGAGAGAGAGAGAGAGGATATATATATATATAGGTGCCGCGCAAGCTACAACGAGGAGAAGCCGCTGCTCTATATATATATTTTGCCGCTGCTGAGCCACAAGCACACTGAGAATCATGCCTCATTCATGGGCGAAAAAAAAATATTAATAATAATTTACTATATCTGAGGCGTACTGATGCAGCTAATGGCATATCCTCAACGGACATAAGCCTCCAATACCCTTGTTCGAGGTCCTCCACCCCCCCGTGTCAGTCTCTCGCCTGATGATCGGGGCCACCGATGGAGCTCCTGAGGGCAAGACTGCACTAAGCCGAGGTTATTCCAATAATAATAGTAATAATAGTAATAATAATATGAAATATAAAAGGGGGGCGAGAAGTTGTGCCAGTGTTTCAAGTCAGCAGTTAGGAACTAGCAAGTTCTGGTTGCACGGGCCACAAGAAGGAGAAGCAGCAGATAACCAAAACGCTGGAGTCGTGGTTGACTGCACTGAAGAGCTAGCAGCTTCTCGCTGCATTGAGAAGCTGCATGGTTCACAGGGAGATGTCTGGCACGAGTACAGAGCATGACAGCGTAGCTTGCTGTGTTCAATGCAGCGTAGCTTGCTTTGTTCACTGCATCGCACGTATTCACAATGCCACTGTTAACACCACTATCGATTCCTCTCTCTCTCTCTCTCGCGCGCGCGCTCGCTCGTTCGTTCGCTCTCGCTCTCTTCTCTCTCTCGCTCTCTCTTTCTCTTTCTCTCTCTCTCTCTCTCTTGTGTGTGTGTTGTTTTTTTTGGGGGGGGGGGGCAGGTTGGAGCAACGGAAGGGTTGGGGATCTGATGGGGGGGGTAAGCAAGTGCATTTTCCGCGTTTTCTGCATCTGGCAGCGCTGACGGGCTGTCCCGTCCCAACGCGGAAAATCAAGCCAGAGAAGAGTTTCTCAAGCGTAGCAGTTGACCGGACGCGGGCAGATCGGGCGGCAGTGCAGCGAGCGCTTTCTTAAGAAACTCTTCTCTGGCTTGAAGACAAGGTGCGGCGCACGGTTGGAGCAACGGAAGGGTTGGGGAGCTGATGGGGGGGGTAAGCAAGTGCATTTTTGTTGTTTGTTGTTGTTTTTGTTTGTTTGTTTTGTTTTGGTTTTTGTTGTTTTTCAGCTGAGAGCAATGGATCGCTTGACGCTTGAACTGAGAGCCTCTTCTTCTTCTTCTCCCGCCAGCCCAGCCGCTTCCTCTTCTTCTCGGTCGTCTCCGGAAGCTCGCCAGCGTTTGCAGGAGTTGCTGACAGCCAAGAAGACTGTTCGCAAGGAGGGGGCCAGCGTGGCCCAGCGACTTGTAGACCAAGTCAGTTCACTGCAGCTGCCTCTCTCGACGCAGCGACAAGGCGTGGACAGGAAGCAGGCGGCGCCCATCCTGGAGCGCATCAGCAGACGCTGCAGCTATCTGCGCGAGTCGGCAGCGCGACTGCTGGAGCCACCTGCACAGCCAGAAGGCAAGCAGCGCGAGCTGAAAGCACGCGCACAGCAGCCAGCGGATGCGCGTCCAACCGCCAAGGCGCAGATCGAGTCCGCGTTGGCTGAGGCTGCGAAATGGGCAAGCACGCTGACCGATGCACGCAGCGTGCGCGAGCAGGCCGGCTTGGAACTGGCAGCAGCCCTCGAGCCGCTGACCCAGGTCGCTTGCTCTCTCTCTCTCTCTCTCTCTCTCTCTCTCTCTCCCTCTCTCTCTCTCTCTCTCTCGCACTCTCGCTCTCTCTCTCCCTCTCTCCCTCCCTCTCTCTCTCCCTCGCTCCCCCCCCTCTCTCTCTCTCTCTCTCTCTCTCGCTATCTCTCTCTCTTTCTCTCTCTCTCCCTCTCTCTTATCTCTTTCTCTCTCCCTCCCTCCCTCCCTTTCGCTCTCTCTCTCTCTCTATCATCTATCTATCTATCTCTCTCTCTTTTTTTTTTTTTTTTTTTTTTTTTTTTCTCTTTTTTTTTTCTGAGGCTTTTTCCCCGTGTTCGTCTGTTTCAACTGTGTAACCAGTACAACGCCCACCGCTCTCAACGCTTCGTTCACAGTCGTTTCCGATTGTTGCGGCTGTGCAGTAGCTCGTTTGACAGCTCTCACCAAGGCTTCTCGATTACTCGTGACAAAAGCTTGTCCTTACACAAAGATTGGCAGAGTACGCAGCGCTCCAAGTCGCTTTTCATTGTGTTTGAGAAGTAGGAGCATCTCATGCCGTGCGTCTTGCATGCTGCCACCACTTGGCTAGGTGCTGAAGCGGCAAGGCCAGCCACTGCTGCAGCGCGACCCGCGCATCGAGCGCTACCAGCAGGCCTTGGACACGCTGAACGAGGCCATGCGCCGCTTGTGACGAATTCGCATTTGCGCTTGTTTCGCTACCCAGATCGTATGGTGGACATATCCAACCACGTGCCTTCTGCATGCTGCATGTGCGTGTTGTTCTGGTGATCAAGGGAAATGGGTAGCGCTCAAGGTTCACCGTGGCCAAGAAAGACAGATACAAGTTTCTCAAGGAAGCGCGCCTGCTGCAAAGGCTGGGCTCTCACCCTCACATCGCCAGGTCACAGGCCACAGCGCCATTTTTTTGCTCCCACACAAAATCAGCAGGGTTAGGGGGGGAGGCCGGGGGAGGGGGGGGGAAGGGTATCAGACGTTATCCCATGTGCATCTTTGTGTATATACTTGCAACAATTGTGAGCGTTGGTACCGACATGCACTCCGACTACGCCTTGCGTCTGTTTGGTTGCTCTCATTGAATGCTTACTCGTTAGCTCGAGCATGTCGTGTGAGAAGCATCTGCCTGGCTGCTGCTGTGCAGCGTTTACCTCACCTTCTGGGAGCCTAAGATGAACCACGTGTTCTTGGAAATGCCTTAGAACAAAAAGCCAGCGCTGCCTGGCGACCGACCGGTTGCTGCTTGGCTTCCAGCCAGGAAGCCAAGTTGCCGCGGCCGTACTAAGGCATTTCCAAGAAGACGTACTGTGATCAATGGACATAGCACAAGACTTAGCAGAACGGGTCTACTGCACCTGATGTTTGAATTAGTTTATGTCGACTCTCCTTATCTATATATCTATCTATCTCTTTTTACAGAACACAGTCTACCCGTGATTCCCATCCCGGACACATGCACAGTACACAAATTACTGTTTGATGTGAAACTGTGTTCCTTTGCAAGGACTACATTCCTTTGCGACATCTCATCTATCTATCTATCTATCTAAAGTGCTGAGCTGTGGTCTGTCTTGCGCCTCGGTGTTGGTATGCATATATGTATGCATGTGTGTATGTATGTGTGTTTATATGTATATTATGTATGTATGTATGTATTATGTATGTATGTGTGCGTGCATGTGTATTCATCTAGGTAGGTAGGCATTTAGAGATGTCTGCGCTGTTTGCTACACGATGCAGAATGAGAAGTTCCTATTTCTTAAGTACAACGAACCATGACTTAAAGCGCTTTGATCTCAGTCAGTATTTGCATCTACAACCTGTGTTATGGCTCCTTAGAAGCTCTTGATGAGAGCTTTCAAATGAGCCACTTCACAAGCCGCGAAGATCAGAACCGGCTAAGAACGAAACGATTGAAGTCATTGCTCATTGTGGTTAAGTACAAGGAGCTTGTCATGCTGGCCTGCCGGCGTACAGACACAAACTGTCTTCTTGCTTCTGTTGGCCTTCGTGTTGCTACACGATGCTGCGCTATGTTGGTGTGTGTGTGTTTGTTTGTGTGTGTGTGTGTATGTGTGTGTGTGTGCTGTGCCCCGCCGCTGTGGCATGTCGCACACGGCGCGGGGGGGGGGGGGGGGGGGTGGACTTCTACCGTCAGTCCTGTGAGGGAGCTTGGAAGAAGCAAACAACACTTCTCAGAATCGTCTTTATGTGTCTGTGCAAGAGCCAAGAGGAAATCCGCGTGGTGTTCCGGCAGCTGCTGATGGGCCTGCAGCACATCCACGCCACGGCGTCGTGCACTGCGACATCAAGCCGTACAGTCTAGCCCCTGCCTGCTGCTACGCCTCGTGCCACCTGCATGTAGACATGGATCTGTACATGCATATGCATATGTATATGTATGTATGTATGTATGGATATGCATATGTATCTGTATGTATGTATGTACATGTTATTGCTGTGTGTTGTGGCTTGTCCTTCGCCTGCGTTTCCAGTCAGCAGTCTCTTTGTTTCTCTTGTCGTCCGCTGCAGAGACACACACACACACACACACCTGAATTCGAACCAGGCCCACAGATGGCTAGTGTTGAGCTGCGCGGACAAGGCCTTGCGGTGTGTCTTGCTTCGCAGCCGGTGCTGCTCGTCGTGGCTTGTGCAGCAGTTTATTCAATTTTCCAACGTTTTCGCCAAGAGCTTGCTCACGAGGCTGATGACACAAATACAAGATTCGGGCGTGAGCATGGACTGAGCACGAAGCGCTGCAAGTAATTGTTGGCTGCATTTTATGACAAGAAACTTTTTCTCGCAAACGCGTTGTTGTGTTGTGCCGCAGTGAAAACGTCTTCTTGGAGGAAGGCCCCGCGCTCAGACTGGTTCTGCCGTGCTCGGCCGCTACGGTGGCGCGCTCTTATCCTGGCTCACGTCGAAATCGCTGTGCCCACATGCACAAAGCCGAACACATCATGAGCAGTCACTTCAGCTACTTGTATGCTTTCGTTGCCTTTTTTTTGTGGCTGTCGTTGCTTTTTTTTTTTTTTTTTTTTTTTTTTTTTTTTTCTTTTTTTTTTTTGAGATTTTTGTATTCGTGCTGCAGATCAAGATCGGGTCTTCCTGCTAGCTCACATCACACACCAACTCTTGACTTATCTAACAACACGCAAGACAAGACAGTGCGGGGAAAACAAACGAACAATCAAATAGCAACAGCAACACCGACAAGAAAGAAAGAAAGAAAGAAAGAAAGAAACGTTTGATTTATTTGGGAAGGAACAAGCAAACAAGTACATAAACAAAGGAAAAGGACAGACAGCAAGTACTGCAGAAGCAGCAGCAGCAACAACAAACAACCATGATAGTCATAATAACGAAAACCACAGCAACAACGAATACAACAATCTCAAAAAAAAAAAAAAAAAAAAAAAAAAAAAAAAAAAAAAAAAAAAAAAAAAGCAACGACAGCCACACAAAAAAAAGGCAACGAAAGCATACAAGTAGCTGAAGTGACTGCTCATGATGTGTCCGGCTTTGTGCATGTGGGTACAGCGATTTCGACGTGAGCCAGGATAAATGATGAGTAAAGATGAGCGCGCCACCGTAGCGGCCGAGCACGGCAGAACCAGTCTGACGGTGCGCCCTGCCCACACGCGCCGCAGCCACTTGTTGTCGTTGCGGTCGTTACGCTTGTTGCGCTTGTTATGGTTGTTAAGGTTGTTGTTCTTCAATCAGTCTGACAGTGCTCCTTGTCCACGCGCGGCAGTCACTTGCTGCTGTTGTTGTTGTTGTTGATGTTTTGTACATGGGAGTGAAGCCCCGCACCTACCCCACCGGTGACCCACGCACGAGCATTGAAAACAGTGCGGGGCTTCACTCCTATGTACATGGCGCCCGAGCTGCTGCAGCACACGGGCAGCCGCTGCAGCGAGGCCTCGGACGTGTATGCGGCGGGGCTCATGTTCTATGACATGCTCAAGGGTGCAGCACACCGAAGACAGGTCTCCTTCTGTCTTTGGTTTTTTTTTTTTTTTTTTTTTTTTTTTTTTTTTTTTTTTTTTTTTCCTTTCTTTCTTCCTTTCTTCATTTCTTCCTTTTTTTTCTTTTCGTCATTTTTTCCTTTCCTCCTTTCTTCTCTCTTTCTTTCTTTTCTTCTTCTTCTTCTTCTTTTCTTCTTCTTCTTCTTCTTAGATATTTTCTGTTCCCTTCTCTGTCTTCTTTTTCTACTACTACTAATACTACATCTACTTTTATCGCTATCACTATAACAACATCAAAAAAACCGAAGAAGAAGAAGAGGAGGAGGAGGAAGAAGAAGAAAGAAGAAAAAGGAAGAAGAAGAAAGAGGAAGAAAGGAGAGAAAGAAGAAAAAGAAGAAAGAAGAAAAAGAAAGAACGAAAGAAAAGAAAGAAGAGGGAGAGGGAAGAAAAAGAAGAAAGAAGAAGAAGAAAGAAGAAAAAAACAAGACAGAAAGAAGAAAGCAAGCAAGAAAGCCAGCAAGAAAGCCAGCAAAGAAGCAAGCAAAGAAGCAAGCAAGGAAGAAAAAAGAAAGAAGAAAGAAAGAAGAAGAAGAAGAAAAAGGAAGAAGAAGAAGAAGAAAGAGGAAGAAAGGAGAGAAAGAAGAAAAAGAAAGAAAGAAAGAAGAGGGAAGAAAAAGAAGAAAGAAACAAGACAGAAAGAAGAAAGCAACCAGAAAGCAAGCAAAGAAGCCAGCAAAGAAGCAAGCCAAGAAGCAAGCAAGGAAGAAAAAAGGGAAGAAAAAAGAAAGAAAGAAGAAAGAAAGAAAGAAGAAGAAGATGCAGAAGAAGCAGAAGAGGCAAGAGCAAGAAGCAAAGCAGAAAGAAGCAAAGCAGAAAGAAGCAAAGCAGGAAAGAAGCAAAGCAGGAAAGAAGCAAAGCAGGAAAGAAGCAAAGCAGGAAAGAAGCAAAGCAGGAAGGAAGCAAAGCAGGAAGGAAGCAAAGCAGGAAGGAAGCAAAGCAGAAGGAAGCAAAGCAGAAGAAGAAGGAGTTATTATTATTATTATTATTATTATTATTATTATTATTATTATTCGTTGTCGTTGTTGTTGTTGTTGTTGTTGTTGTTGTTGTTGCTCTTATCGTTATCGTCGTCGTTGTCGTCTTGATGGTTGTTGTTGTTGTTGTTATGGATATTAATTTTGTCATCATCATCATCATCATCATCATCATTCATGGTGGTCAGCATGCTTATTATTCTTGCTTTTGATGTTATCATTGACAGCCGCCGCCCAGTGTGCCCTCGCTGGACACACTCGAGCCGGCGGAGCGCGATTTGCTGCAGCAGTGGCTGCACCAGAACCCCCAGCGGTGCTCCACCATCCCCCAGCTGCTGGCCTGTGTGTTGGTGTGTATCTGTTAGTCATTACCGTTGCCATCCCCGGACCTGCGGGCTCCAGCGATGTCTGCTTTCTACTTTCCAGGCTGTTGCTGTTGCGATAGTTTGCTTTGTTGCTCAGTATTTTTCACTTTGTTGGGCCTTGGATGGCGGGGTTCATTTGGTGTTATTGCATAGTATGGTTTTCTAGCTTGTGAAGATCAATTTTTTCTCTCATTTTCCAGATGGCTTTTTTTAATGTCTGTCCCATGATTGCCACGGACTTAATTTCTCGTCTCTCGTTTGAAAGGCTGCTCCGTTCTTCATGGAAGCCGAAATGGCCTTGTTCCAGGAAATGCAACGGCGAGAGGTCAGGAGCAAAAGCGCGCGCACTTGCAACTTTGCCTTGCAAAGCCACGGTCTTGTAAGTATCCTGGTTCATAGTGACTGTCACTATGAGCTTTGCCAGGCTTTTAAGAACTTCCGTGACTGTCGCCGCTTGCACCCTGCGTCTGCAACGAACAAAAAACACACCCCCGCCCCCCCCCCCCCCCCCTTAACAACAACAAACACACACGCACAAAGGGCGGGGGCGGGGGGGGGCGTGTTAATGAGTGAGTATGTTTTGGCATTTTTGTTGGGAGGAGGGGGGGGGGGGGGGGTGGCTATTCAAAACCTTGTGAGCGAGTTGATATTTGAACCAGGACAAAAGCAACAAGGACAATAAGGCTGGGCTAATAACAGAGCCCATGGAAGCTTCCCATAATCGGCCGTAGTAGACGTAGTAGTAGTAGTAGTAGCAGTAGCAGTAGTAGTAGCTATAGTAGTAGTAGTAAGCTATAGTGGTGGTAGTAAGCTATAGTAGTAGTAGTAGTAGTGGTAGTAGTAGTAGTTACTAGTAGCAGTAGTACTAGTAGTACTAGTAGTAGTAGTAGAAACTGCTTGTAAACAAGGAAACTTCCGTTGTCTCCCTGCTTTGAGTTGGAGTTGAAGATTCTGCTTACGCTGCAGATTTTTGTCGCAACACACCTTCCACTGCGACGTTTATGACGTGTGAAATTCAATCATGATTGGATGTGTGTGTGTGTGTGTGTGTGCGCGCGCTTGTGCTGTATGCTGTCTGTGCTGTGCTGTGGCAGGCCGAGCTGCAGGGCGAGGCTCGTCAGTGCTGTATTTGCGGGGACGACTTCTACCAGGCGGACGGGTTAGTAGAAGTCGTCCCCGCAGATAGACTGTCCCGTCAACCAGCCCGCACACTTCGCCTGTACCGCCTGCTTGTCCGGCCACGTGCAGGCCGAATCGCTCAAGGAGATGGACCAGCTGCGCAAGGCAGAAGGAAAGGTCTGGTGCCCGCTGCGCCTGCACGGCTGCGAAGCGAAGTAGCCCTACGAGATGGCTCTGATGGCCTCCCGCGTCACTTCCGACGTTTTCCAGGCCCAGATTGAGGCGGTTCGGAAAGTGCAGGAGCAAAAGCTCTCCCAGGACCTGGAGGCGCGGTACAAGCAGCAGCTGAAGGAGGAGATGGAGCGCTACGAGCGGCTGTCGGCCGAGCAAAGGCAGATGCAACAGGCCCGCGTATACATCCAAGAGGATCTCTTGACGCTCAAGTGCCCCAGGCCCAACTGTCGAAGAGCTTTCCTCGACTTCAACGGGTGCTTCGCTCTAACCTGCGGGGCTTGTGGCTGCGGGTTCTGTGCTTGGTGTTTGCAAGACTGCGGGCAAGACGCGCATGCTCACGTCGTCCGCTGCAACGCCAACGCAGCGCCACGCAGAGATGTTTACTTCACCTTGGCCAGGTTCGAGCAAGCGCAACGTGCGCGCAGAGAGCGCTGGGTCAGGGAGTACTTGCGCACCTTGGGCAGCCAGGAGAGAAAGGTGCTGGACGCGGTGCGGCCTAGCCTCCTACAGCTGGGGCTGCAGCAGCTGGCGAGAGGCCCCTTGCGCGAGTAAAGCAAAGCTACCTGTCTAATAAAATCGTGGCCAGCCTGAGGACCCTGTAGACACAGCTGGAGTCATTCGGGATGCATTGTGTGATACACTAGGAGCAGATAATTTTCTAACTAGGAGCAGATATTAGACAGGTTTCTAACAGCTGGGGCTGCAGCAGCTGGCAAGAGGCCCCTTGCGCGAGTAAAGCAAAGCTACCTGTCTAATATCTGCTCCTAGTTAGAAAATCGTGGCCGGCCTGAGGACCCTGTAGACACAGCTGGAGTCATTCGGGTTAGAAAATCGTGGCCAGCCTGAGGACCCAGGGGAGAAGTTCCTATTTCTTAAGTACAACGAACAATGACTT
>WBZZ01004129.1:120000-125000 GCA_019918135.1 Paulinella micropora | reverse complement strand
AAACGGGGATTACGGGTTCCGATGAGGCGAGTCCAGGAGAGGTGAAAGGGGCATGCGTCTTCAAAACGAAGAAAGCACCCTTGCATGGCTTTGTCCATATTATTCACTGTGGTTGTCTCAAGTAGTGTCTCAGCACCTAATTCTAAAATCCTGTCTTTGCGGTCTGTGATGGAATGTTCTTTTGGGTAGCGACCATGGCCAAGTCCGAGATGATCGGATTGGCCTCGATGTTTGAATTCAAAATCAACTTGTGCCTCAAGCTTTTCGAGCACAGGCTCTGGTTTCCAGATAGTTCGAAACGTTTCGTGTTTCGTCAGGTTCATCGCATAGATGGACGAGAGGTGTTTATCTGGGCAGTACTTCAGCATGTGAGCACGGTTGATTTGAAGTCGCTGGTAAAAAGAGACGATGGACTGGAGCTGTAGACCGAATTTCGAGCGTGGGCGGTAAAGGCAGGAGACCAGAGCTCTTTTGTAGATATTGACCCATTTTTTGAGGAAGCGGGTCGCAATTTTCTCAAGGGTTTTGGCGAAAGATAAGCAGAGGTCATAAATGAGAAATGGCCAGGCAAGTGACTGGACAGCATAGTGCTGGTAGAGCCAAAGTTTCATAAAGCCATTGATCGAGCAGCTATCGATGGCTTGCATAGAAAGAATGAACTTCTTTTGGATTTCTGCTCGTTGTTCGTTTTCGCTGAGGTCATGGTAGACAATCCATCAGAGGTCTTTGAAAGGCTTGTCAGCGATGAAGTTAATTGGTTTGCCAGTAATAGTCAGGGCGGGGTCGAAAGGTGGGAACGAAATCGGCATTAATCGTTTGAGACCCTTATGGTCGTCGGCTTTAGTCCAATATTTGAAAGCAAGGCTTTTGCATTTGGGCGGTTTCGCGGCCATTGTTCTGGTCAATGACAGAAATTTGTCTATCATGTTGATGGAAGATTGACAGTGTTTCGTGGATCGGCTGTGTAGTTTGAGATCGTCAGCATAGGCAGCTTCGTGCACGATTACTTCATCCGTTGAGGTCTTATGTTTGAAATGGTAACCGTTGTTTTTGGTCAACGATGATAGGAGGTCAAGTAGTAGATTGAAAACTATATTGAAAAGGAGAGGAGAGATGCAGCATCCTTGAAAGACGCCCACAGCAAAAACGAAGGGTTCTGATGACCATTCTTTCCCTTCGATTGTGGCTACTAAGAGTTCGTAATATAAGAAGATTATGCGTGCAAACATAGGGGGCACGTGGTACCACCAGAGAGCGAACTGGATCAAGTTGTGATTTACGCTTCCAAAAGCGTTTTGTAGGTCAATCCATGCTATGACCAGTTGGCGATAGTGATCTTTTGCATTTCTGATGGTAGCCTTTGTGGTAGCAATGTGTTCGGGGCATCCTGCAACGTTACGGAGGAAACCCTTTTGTTTTGCTCTGTCAAAGTATTTGTTATCCAGCAGAAACTCTCTAGGCGTTTTGACCACAAAGAGAAAAAGACCTTACCCGAGCAGTTTGTCAGAGCAATCGGACGATAGTTTGAGGCCTGAAGTGGATCGCCGTCCTTATGAAGGAGGGAGATAGCAGCGTGGGCCCAGCTGTTAGCTACATCAGTTGTCCAACACTTGACAATGAGTTTGTGTAAGACAGATAAAGCGGTGGGAAGTCTCTTGTAAACAAGGTAGCTAATACCATCTCTGCCAGGGGCTGCACCATTACGCTTAGCGAGCACAGATCTTTTGGTGTCCAAGAAGGACGGTGGCTTGAGGTCAAAGGGGACAGTTGGTAGAGGTGGGCGAACCATTTCAGGTAAGGCACGTAGGTTTGTTCACGATTAGCGTCTTTGTATAGGTTGGGAAAGTAGGAATCACAGTCTTCTTTGGATAGGGAGGAAGTGGTTTGGGTTGAGGGGGGATGAAACAGATTTTTGGTCAGTTCGGAAGCGTGTATTTGCTTGTCGTTGAGCGGAGCTTAAAGTTGCTTCCTTGAGACGACGGCCGAGGCGGTTACCGGTCTTCAATAATACTCGCCAAGTTTTTTGCAGTCTTTTTGCAACAGCAGCTGGAATTGAACCTGCCCTTTTGAGATCTCGCAGATGTCTCTTTTGGACCAGTTTTTGTTGTCGGTTTTGCGTGAGTTCTGTTTGGAGCCGGATTACGTGGCGATTTTTTCGCTCATGAGTTTGTTCTTCTGTTTTTGTTTGAGGTACCCGTTGTGATATGAAGTCGTAGAGATATCTTTCAAATTTCGCTACTGCTTCGTCACACGACAGGCGTTTGATGAGAGAGGAGGGGAGGATGAGAGGGAGTGCGGATTGGAGTTCTTCTTCAATGCCTTTCCAATCGCTTGGTGTTGATGGCAATACCAGGCGTTTTCTTCTTTCGGTTGGTTCTTTCGGGGCACTTCTTGTCCGATGGACGAAATGAGAGTATGTCTCGGCGTCAACACAGTGGGTGGAATCCAGGTTGATAATGCCGGGTTGCGACTTGTAGTCCGGATGGACGTGCGCTTTTGGACTCTTCTTTTCGAGGAGGCCCGAAAGATCTTCGTAAGGGTGAACATGAGCAAAATCTTCTCCAGGGGGTTCAGGCGGTGCAGAGCACGCAATGGGAGGGTGACGGCGGCCACTCCGGAGGGAATAGCGGTGCGTCGGTAGCTTTTCGCATGTAGTTTTTGTAACTTACGGCTTAACTTAGGGGAAGCAAGCCTCTTTGTTTAAGCCAGGGTTGTCAGCCCAAGAAGAAAAAGGAGAAAGGGTTGGTTGCCGCGCTTTATCGCCGCGACGGGGTCACATATGGATGAGATGTCGCAAAGGAATGTAGTCCTTGCAAAGGAACGCAGTTTCACATCAAACAGTAATTTGTGTACTGTGCATGTGTCCGGGATGGGAATCACGGGTAGACTGTGTTCTGGAAAAAAGAAGAGGAGGACGTTGAAGAAAAAGGCAATCTAGGAATGGAGAGTGGGGAGGATAAGGAAGAAGGGAAAGAAAAGGAAGCCGTTAGTCCAAGTGTTTTGAGCACCGTAAGCTTGCGCAAGCTACAAGGATGACATTGTATAAGGCCTAAACCCCCGAAGGGACCTAGCCCGGGCTATGCAACACTGGACGGCTATGACGGAATGCAGTCACCGATACGGACGAGAGGAAGATTAGTCCAATTTTTGACTGCACAGGAGCGATAGATCGCAAAAGAGCAACGAGCTACGCAGGACGATAGCTTGAAGGAAAGGGATTTGGATTGGGGATGGGAAAAACCCAAGGCGCGTAAACATCGATGAACAGAGAACGATACCATGCCGCGAGCCCCGCATTCGATTGATCGAAGGTGGTAGGTCCATCCGTTGTCCTCGATCTGAGATTTAAGCCCACTGTATCGGCTGGTCTTGTAGGCTCGTGCATCAAGGATGTTTTCCTCGACCGGGCACGTGAGCTCGATCAGTATACATATCTTGGTAGACCATGACCAGACAACAATATCGGGGCGGAGGTCAGTGACACAGATGTGGACAGGAAAGGCTTGCTCAGAACCGGTGTACTGGGTTTGGAGCTGCCAATCGTTTGCGGTGTCAAGCAGGCATGGACGATGAAATGACTGCCCTTTAGACTTCTGCTCGCCCTCTTTCACAAACATAGACTTTGATTCATTTTCGTCTATACGGGAGCGTTTATTATGGCTCTCGATGTGTTTTTGAAGGGGAGCTTCAATAGTGCAGAGCACAGAGTCGTGACGCCAGGTATAACGGCCTTGTTTGAGGGCAACATGGCAACCGGAGAGGATGTGACATAAATGTGCTTGACCAGAACAGAGAGCACACTTGTTGTTGGGAATGATTCCCCACAGACGTCTAAGGTCGGGGGTAATAATCAGATAGATAGATAGATAGATAGATAGATAGATAGATAGATAGATAGATAGATAGATAGATAGATAGATAGATAGATAGATAGATAGATAGATACATTGTATGTATATATATACGTATACGTATACATATACGTATACGTATATATTTATCTAGTGTGAAATGTCGGCAGCCCGTCGCAATAGTTTATGTACATCTTTCTTTATATCCATATCTGTATCTATATATGTATGTCTATATCTATATCTTGATCTAGTGTGAAATGTCGGCAGTGCGTGCATCTGCCCGTCGCAACAGTTTATCTACCCTGCCTGATATCCGTGAGGTACATACATACATACATACATACGTACATACATGCATACATACATACCATACATACCATACATATATACACACATGTGCTTACATTCATACATCCATACATACGTACACACACACACACACACACACACACACACACACATATATATATATATATATATATATATATATATATATATTTCTATACATATATATATATACAAACACATGCATGCACATGCATGCATGCACACAGGATGCGCAAACACCCCCTTCCCTGCCCTCTACGCCGTTGCCCGGATCAAACAGCGAGGAGCAGCAGGTAACTACTATTAATGCGTGTTGATTGTTGTTGTTGTTATTATTATTATTATTATTATTATTGTTATTATTGTTATTATTATTATTATTATTATTATTATTATTATCACCCCTGAAAGATGTTCGGGGTAGGGGGTGGGGGGGGGGGGTAATTGGAAATTGTGTACCCCCAAGCAAATCCGCACCCCTGTCGGAATGTATCGTGGTTTGTGGGAACCAGGAGTTGGGAGCTCATATTTGCAGGGTGGTTAGCCCCAGACTCGATCTTGATGCTGATATGATTTTTTTGGAATTCACGCAAACATTTGCGTTAGGGGAGTGTCCTGAATGCCAAATTTCCTTGTTTTTTTGGCCTTTTTTTGCACCCCCCATCCCTATAAATCATGGTTTGTGGGAACGAGGAGTTGGGAGCTCATATTTGCAGGGTGGCTTGTCCCAGACTCAATCTTGATGCTGGTATAATTTCTTTGGAATTCACGCAAATCTTTGCGTTTGTGGAGTGTCCTGAATGCCAAATTCCTTGTTTT
>WBZZ01004129.1:105000-107500 GCA_019918135.1 Paulinella micropora | reverse complement strand
TACACATACACATACATATACGCATACACGTATGCGTACGTACACATACACATATACATACACATATACATATACATCATATACATATACATATACATATACATATACATATACTTATACATATACATACACACATATACATAGAGGCGCGACTGTGGTCTGTGTTGCTGCCTGCTGAGCGCTTTCACCCCAACATATATACATATATATATATATACATATATTATATATATATATATATATATATATATATATATAGGCGAGGCTGTGGTCTGTGTTGCTGCCTGAGGAGCGCTTTCACCCTCATATACACATATATATGTATATATATATATATATACATATACATATACATTGTGTTGCTGCCTGCGGAGCGCTTCTGCCCTCATATATATATATGTATATAGGCGAGGCTGTGGTCTTGTGTTACTGCCTTCGGAGCGCTTCTGCCCTCATATATATATATATATATATATATATATATATATATATATATATATATATATATATATATATGTATATATATATATATATATATATATATACATATACATATATAGGCGAGGCTGTGGTCTGTGTTACTGCCTGCTGAGAGCTTTCACCCTCACATATATACATATATATATATATACATATACATATACATATACATTGTGTTGCTGCCTGCGGAGCGCTTCTGCCCTCATATATATATATATATATATATATATATATATATATATATATATATATATATATATATATATATATATATATATATATATATATATATATATATATGTATAGGCGAGGCTGTGGTCTGTGTTGCTGCCTGCGGAGCGCTTCTGCCCTCATATATATATATACATACATATCCTTTTTCATATATAGGCGAGGCATATATATATATATATATATATATATATATATATATATATATATATATGAGGGTGAAAGCGCTCAGCAGGCAGCAACACAGACCACAGCCTCGCCTCTATATATATATATATATATATATATATATATATATATATATATATATTTATATATGTAAGTGAAAGCGCTCAGCAGGCAGCAACACAGACCACAGTATATATATATATATATATATATATATATATATGTATATATATATATATATATATATATATATATATATATATAGGCGAGGCTGTGGTCTGTGTTACTGCCTTCGGAGCGCTTCTGCCCTCATATATATATATATAGGCGAGGCTGTGGTCTGTGTTACTGCCTTCGGAGCGTTTTCACCCTCACATATATACATATATATATATATATATATATATATATATAGGCGAGGCTGTGGTCTGTGTTACTGCCTTCGGAGCGCTTCTGCCCTCTCTTGTTCGAGCAAGGTAGAGAGATAGCTAGATAGATGGATATTTGGATAGATAGATAGATAGATAGATAGATAGATAGATAGATAGATAGATAGATAGATAGATAGATAGCATAGATAGATAGATAGATAGATAGACATACATAGATGGATGGATGGATAGATAGATAGATAGATAGATAGATAGATAGATAGATAGATAGATAGATAGATAGATAGATAGATAGATAGATAGATGAACAGATGGCTTAGTAGTAGTAGTAGTAGTAGTAGCAGTAGTAGTAGTAGTAGTAGTAGTAGTAGTTGTAGTAGTAGAACTATTATCATTATTATTATTGCTATTGTTATTATTATTATTATTATTATTATTATTATTACTATTACTATTATTATTATTATTATTATTACTACTACTACTACTACTACTACTACTATTATTATTATTATTATTATTATTATTATTATTGGACACCGTGATAGCCCAGTGGTCAAGTTCTACCATCTGGGCCCTGTCGCCAGTTCGATTCCCGTCGGTGCCACCAGTATTTTCATTGAACATACCGGTCTATTTCTGGACCAGTATTTTCATTGAACATACCGGCCCGTCTGGAAGTGTTGGAACTGCCCTTGCAGGGGTGTCATTAGAGCTTATCGTCAATTCTTCGTACTCCCCTCACGGGTGAGACGATGGAGGCGCATGTGCAGAAATGCATCAGCCATTGACAGAGAAGCACTATTATTATTATTATTATTATTATTATTATTATTATTATTATTGGTATTATCCCTGAAAGGGGGTGGGGGGTTTCGGGGGAAGGGGGGAAATGAAAATTGTGTACCCCACCCCCACCCCCACCCAAAATTTCCGCACCCCTGTCCCTATAAATCATGGTTTGTCGGAACGAGGAGGAGTTCGGAGCTCATATTTGCAGGGTGGTTAGCCCCAGACTCGATCTTGATGCTGATATGATTTTTTTGGAATTCACGCAAATATTTGCGTTATGGCAGTGTCCTGAATGCCAAATTTCCTTGTTTTTTTTCGCACCCCTGTCCCTATAAATCATGGTTTGTGTCAACCAGGAGGAGGAGTTGGGAGCTCATATTGACAGGGTGGCTAGCCCCAGACTCGATGTTAATGCTGATATAATTTCTTTGGAATTC
>WBZZ01004129.1:87500-92500 GCA_019918135.1 Paulinella micropora | reverse complement strand
AATGTTTAATCTATGGGCGTGGCTTAGCTTGAAAAGCCATGGCCTCCTATACTACCCCGGACAAGAACTTTCAGCACCGGCCAAGCTGCACACCAACCACTGTCTCGCTGTGGTTGGTGTCTGTGCCCAGTTCAAGCCGAAAGGTAGCCGAGCCCTTTTGAACTATACGGGACAACACTAGAACACTCCCCAGGAGCGTGTGCCCTAAGGAGATGATGTCACACGCAAGTCGAGGTTTCAGGAGTTCACGCTCGTTGTGAGTTACCTTCTACAGCCCCGACTTCATCAACCCTTTGCATCACGCCCCGACTTCATCAGCCATGGTCAGGAGTTGGTTGCCTGTTTAGCCCTTGCGCTGCGCGCGATTAACGGCGGACACAAAATCGTCATTGTAGGAGATAGTTAGATCTGAACCCCAGGCTGAGTTGCCAGTGGTAGAGACCGTCTCCAGGGATAGATAGATAGATAGATAGATAGATAGATAGATAGATAGATAGATAGATAGATAGATAGATAGATAGATAGATAGATAGCTTGTACCGAGCACTGTGTTCCACTTGCACACCTGGTAACATCATATTTCTTACTAAGACATTCAAGTGGCAAACAGCCCAACTTTTGAACTTATTTTCTTAATCAATATGTGATATACCAACATGCAGAGGCACACAACGTTGGAAAGCCATTGTCCTGAGCTCTCAACTGATGGCTTCAGCAGTGTCTTCTCTAGCAATATTTGATGTACGAAAATGCAGAGCACACCGTTGGAAAGCCGTTGTTCTGAGCGTTCAGTGCTTGGCTGACCTTGGGCAACCTTGGCCAGGCTCACTTGAAGATTCAAATATCTTCCCCGCTTCCCCCCCCCCCCTCCATAGTCTGCTGTTTTCTCTTTTTGTTCTCCTCTATTTTGACTTATGTTCGCCTTCTTGCTTCCTTTTCAGCTCTACGAAAAGCAAGCGTTCTTCAATTATTAACTGCATACGATCTCTGCATGACTTGAAACTGCGACTGGTTTTTTTTTTACACACTTGAATTTTTCTCTTTTTTGTATCTCTTGATACCTCTCCCATTTTATTATCTCTTCGGCTTCCCACTCAGCTCTACGAGTGGCAAGTATTTTATAAAACAGTGCTTGCGTAATTATCATCTTAAAAGTCGCTGAGGTCAGTGGAAATATTAATGACTCCGTGTCTTTTATATTTAAGTAGTATTTTTTACGCAAGCACTGTTTAAAATACTTGCTACTCATAGAGCTGAGTGGGAAGCGGCCCGAAGCCATTATTGGTATCTTACGTTATATTTTTATCCGCGCCGGGCGACATGCATACATACATACATATATATATATATATATATATATATATATATATATATATACATAGAAGGAAATACTATCTGATCCAGAACGATTGGAATCATACATACATACATACATACATACTCACATACATACATACATACATACTCAATTTTCATGTTTTCTCTGTCACCTCACCCAACAGATTGTCAGTCTGTGACCGTGGCAAAGCAACAATAGACGACACTCAGGCTTGAACACTGCAGCAACTGTCAACAACAACAACAATAGCAACAGTAGCAGCTACAACAACAACACTTAAAACTCTTCAAGTTACTCACTAACATTAAACTTTAAGAGCACCGGCGGGGTAAGCACGGAAATACTACGGCGGGCGCAGGGGGTTAGTCCAGACTTACAGAACAACTTGAATCTAAAAATTCTTTTCTTTTCCCACTTGAACGGCGGGGTTGTTAACAATAATCATTCAATCATCTGAGCTGTGGTAAAAACCATTGGAATTTTTAAGGAAATAAGTTTGTAAGAGGCAGCGGTGAGTGTAAGTACTTTGCGGAAGGCTTAAGTAGTTAGGCACTTGACTCTTGCCGGTGCCAGGCTGGAGTTATGACATAGTTCCTCAGGAAGTTTTTATTAATTTTAACTGCTACCGTAGGCTGCCATGATCAACAAAACTGCAGTAGCGTTTTACGTATTTTTCCTACTATCCGTTTTTACGCAGAACCGGCCGGGCCGGTGTCTGCCATAGTGGAAAAGTTTTTAGCTGACGGCATACGATTGCCATCCTCTGTGGTGGCTTACCACCGAAACCGCTTCTCGGAAGCGTGCACAGCAATTCTCACAAAGGCATACGATTGTCTTCTAGCAAGAAAGGGAGCGAGGGTCGAGCGATCGGTCCTTTGATCTTTCACGTTTTCTGAGTAAGCATTTGGTTATTAAATAAAAAGTAAGTCAGAATTATGATTTGACCGCCGGAGCACTTGAAGCATTTGAAGGTCAGTATTAAGTAAGGTTTTGATTTCAACGTCAAACACTGGACGGTTTAACTGATATTAATACTACGTGACAAATACTCCATTTCAATAGTTAGTAACTGAAAGATCATAGTATATTACCTGCTTGAAATACTGTAAATTCATTGATCAACTGAATGACTAATCAAACAGAGTCCATACAAATGATTGTTGCTCAAACTACAATTCAGCAAAAACTCGAACAACAGGTGGTTTGGAAAACTGTTACAAAAACAGACTGCAATCAGTTTAGCAAACTGTCCTACATGCCAGACGCTATTGCCCGACATTGGTTTCGTGTCGTACTGTACTACTGGTCAGACGCAGTTGCCTCATCTTGCTTTTCAAACTATCATCTAATTGCACTGGTCTGACTCTTCTGCCTAACTATATTGCCTTCTTGTCCCTGTGGTCAGACAGAAGCTGTCTGACTGTTGCCTCTGTTCCGTGGAACGTCTGCTCGATCCCGGCTGGAGCTTGCAGGCCCTGTTCACTGTTGCTTAGACTAGATACCGGACGCACTGTTTCCGAATTTCAACATTCCTTGTCCTTTCTCGGGGGCGTGGTTTTGTCTTGGTCTTACATAACTCTTATTTGCTTGCTTACATCGAAACAGTCTGTCCGTTCTCAATACGGGAGTTTTCCTTGAACATTTTCCCAGCGCCTTGCTTCCTGTGCTTGTCCGTCACCGACTCGAAGTCGGACATTAGACTCTTCTCCAGCACATTCACCTTCTCCTTCTCCAGCTCGATCTCCGCTGCTCTGTGGCCGTGGCCGCGCACGCTTGGCGACATCGACTTCTTAATGCTGCCTTCGCCCTGGCTCTCCGAGTTCGGGCTTCTCCTCCTGTCTTGCTTCTCACTGTCTTTTGCTTTTTTCTGCGCGTGGTTGCTGCTTGCCTTGGCCCCGACCTCATCGAACTCGAGGGCTAATCTACGACTAAGGGACGAGAGATCCATAAAGTCTTCTCCCTCTTGCTCCTCCATGGGTGCTTTGCGAGCGGACTTGGCATACTCATTCTTCGCGACCTTGCCCCGCTGCTCCTTCTCCTTCTCCAACTGCGCATTCTCTCCTTTCTGTCCTTTCTTCTTCTGGCTCTGCTCTTGCAGTTGCTTGACCGCGCTGCCGCTTTTGCCCTCATTGGTGCGCACTTTGCGGATCGTGCTGAGCGCTGCCGCCTCGAACAGCTCGGAGCGAACGGGAGGGCTATCCACCTCAAACATTCGCTTCACGGCTTCAGCCTGGCCCTTCAGCAAGCTCTTTGGGTCGCCCAGCGCAGCAGCAGCTCGGACATTACTGGCTGTGCCGTGCTGCTTAGCTGGCGCCTCCTCAAGCAACTCCTCACTGGACTTGTGCAGGGGCGGGATGGGCCCGTACAGACTGCTGACTAGAGGCTCTGAGTCGTCCGCGGTGGCGTCCTCCCCTGTGCTGTAGTCCGCTTCAGCCTGCGAGCGTGAGCTCACACCAGCCAACTTGTTGGCCGGGCTGAACTCAAAGGATGAGTCCTCTTGCTTAGAAGAGAAGCTGCTGCCGGAGGACTGTGGACTGCGGGACGAGCTAAGCAAGCTAGTGCCTGACGGAGCAGCTAGCTGGGACATGAGCACAGCGCCGGAAGAAGCAACAGCCTCACTGGCCGCAGCAGAGCCTTCAGAAGCGGGAAGGCTGGTGGAAGCAAGAGCGGCAGCGGAGGCACTGTCAATGTCTGTGCTGCCTGTTTCTTCGGAGCTGGCTGCCGTTTCTACGCTTGGGGCTTCTCCTTCCTGCATGCACACGACTTCTTCTTCTTCTTCTTCTTCTTCTTCGTCTTCTTCTTCTTGTTCTTCTTCTTCTTCTGCGGCAAAGGTGGTTTGACTGACTGCTTGCTGCGAAGGCAAAGCGCCGCCGGCGGGGCTGGTGGAGGAGGGAGAAGACGACGGCGAGGGCGAGTCCCCTGCTCTGGGAGAGGGAGGAGAGGACGAATACGAAGACAGAAAAGGCAGATCGTCGGCCATGCTCAGACCAGTCTCAGCTTCCGGACTCGCTCCAAAGTCCAGTTTCTTGATAATCGACTGTACATACATACAGCCACATATCCACACATACATACATATATATGGAACTATCTCTTGAAAGATAAGAACTCGAAATGATATAAGGATACAGCCACGCTTGGGTGCTGATGCAAACAAGTCAGAGTTGTTAGGTAATTGATAATGGGCTGGGTGAAACGAAAGGCAAGTCAAGTGTAAATAAATGTGGCACATTTGCTCGATAATGGAGTGGATGCAAGGATGTCAGAAATGTGTAAGCAAAGATTGATTATGGACTGTGCTTGAAAACAAGTCAAGAGTTGTGTGAGAAACTGTAGCTTATCGGTTGGTGATGGAGTTGGGTGAAAGCAAGTCAGGGTAGTAAAAGCAAACTTTGGTTACGAACTGTTTGAAAACCGGTCAGAATAAGTAACTTTGGTGATGGCTGGGTGAAATAAGCCAAAAGTCATGTAAGACTGAGGAAAGTCGCTTGATCATGGACTAGATGAATCAAAGTTGTGTAGCTTAATCGCTTGATAATGAAGTGGGTGAAAGCATGTCAAAGCTGTGTAAGTAACTTTGATTAAGGACTGTGTGAAAGAAACAAGCTAGAGTTGTGAGTAGCTTTGAAAATGGAGTTACCGAAACAAACCAGAGTTATGT
>WBZZ01004129.1:62500-67500 GCA_019918135.1 Paulinella micropora | reverse complement strand
TCTAGGGAAAGATGGTTAATGTGGGAAGAAAAAGAAAGACGTAACAATTTCCGTGAGAGAAAAACTCAAATTCGCAAAGACAACAACAAGAAATCTCGGGATGGCAAGCAGCGGTAAGAGACCAATCTCCTGATGGATAATAAAGGGAAAAGGGGAGACAATAAACCGGGACCAAAGACAGCTCCAAACTGAACGCTCAAAGTCACGTGTTTCGGATGTGATGCCAAAGGCCATACCATGAGATATTGTCCGGTGATTTCGGAAAAGTTCCGCAAAGAAGGAAAATTAAAACGGAATCAAACGGAAGACAACGGCACGGAACAAGAAAAGAACGAACAAAAGAACAATTACAAAAACAAAAAGAAACCCTCAAGTTTCATAAGAAAAAGAAAGCACTCACTTTGATAACAACCGGCAAGGACAAAAACGAAGACGAACAAAGTGACTCTGATACAAACGTTGCTTTAATCCATATGGGGAACACTTATGATAAGAGCGATGATGATGAGGAAGAAAGAGAAAGAGATGACGAGCAACCAAGCTCACCTCATCACAAATCTACAAGTCCCCAAGCCCTTTTGAACGATACAAAGACTACACCTAGGGTAGGGAATAGACATAGTGAGAGTGGAGAAGGACGGGAAGTGCGGTTAGTATCGGCCACCCTACGAGGTCCCTACTCACTACGGGGAGAAGGCAAGGAAGAGCGGTTAGTATCCGCCACCCCACGATGTTCCCCAGTCACCCCTAACCCTAACGAAACTCCTTTGAGGCTTGAGAGTTCTTACGGAGTCACGCCTGACACAAAATGTGCCGGAATAAACAGACGCAAAAAACCGTGTAATGTTTCAGTTGAAAAATCAAAAGGAAAAGGAATATACGCAAATCACGCGAAACGATTATCTTATGCGAGGTACTGCGGATATCACGCCACACAAGACCCAGATTATCCGGAGTTGGATTTGTCGGTAAGTCCCGTGTTGCGTCCCCCCAAATCTCCTTACTACCCAGACGAACGAGGTCTTAAAGCTGCGGCATTGGAAAAGTCTCATAAAATTACGCAAAGACTCATTTTCGGGGAATTTGAAACTTTACGTGATACCAAAATTTCCACAAGTCCACAAGTCTCGCAAAATATTCCGCAACAACCACGCAAACATAATCCATTTTCTAGTCAGCGGACCGGCCAGAGCAGAGAAGGGAGAGAAGAGAGTGGAGTGGATGAGGGAGAGCAACGACTTGGGCCCACTTCTGTCAACAAGTTTGGCAACCAAATAGGTCCCACCTCACAACAACTCCAAATCTCTAGTTCTAGACCAATCACAGCACTCCCACCAACACAGACAACAAACACGCAACCCATCAACCCTCCCGTCATAACCTTCAAAGATATAAATGAAATAGCTAAAACGTTGATAAATGAGTGCGTGAGGGGAATGAATGGAGAAGTGATGCGTGTCGTGAGTGGCGAGCTAGAGAGAGATGACTTTTTGACTGACATAGTAAGAGCAATAGAAGGAATGTACTTGGAGAGAGCAGTCAGACAGAGTCCCATCACTACACCTCCACAACTCACAGAAGAGGGACAAGGTGAGGGTAGAGGAGTCTCTGAGGGTGAACTAGAAACAGAGACAGAGACAAAAGGAGAGACAGAGCATGTACTGATACATGTGAGAAAAAGAGTGATGAAAAAGAGAGACATGACAGTACAGGATAGTGGAGCAAGCACAGACATATCATGCAGAGAAGACAGATTGACGGATTTCGATGAGATAGACCCAGTAGAACTACTGACAGGTAATGGAGAAAGGGAGTTGAGTAAGTCAGGAAGAGCTAGGCTGACTGTGATAGATGGGAAAGGAAGGCCTAGAGCAGTAGAAAAGAAGATGTTACTCGACACTACCTTACCAGTTAGCATAGTCTCTACAGGACAGATGGACCACAGACACAACAGATCAGTCATCCCCCAAACGGACAGTTAGTAATACTCAAACACCCCATCCACATTAACGAGAGTGACATATTAGTAAGGGGAAGATTAACTAAGAGTATGATATATAGATGGGATGACGAATATGATGAACCATTGAAAGTCAACGAAAGATATGATCCTTTCGCAACAAGGGGGTAGAAGGGGAGGGAAGCCCCACAAATGAGAACAAAAACGAGACAAGTAAGCATGAAGTAAATAAGAGAGAGAAAGAATTACACGTAGATATAGTATTATATGAAGCTTACCCCAGAAAGTCAGACAAACCTAGAAAGATAGGAATCAAGCTTTTTCACTATGCCTGTGGGCATTATGGGTTAACAAAGATGCGCCTATTGGCAAAAATTTTGAACATTAAGTTAGTTGGTGACGAGAGCGATGTGAGATTTTGCGAATCTTGCATGATAGGAAAGTCTAAACGTTTGCCACGTTTTGCAGTTGATACAATAGAAAGAGCCCAAAAGCCAGGTATAATTCTACACATAGACACATCAGGACCGTGGGCAACTAGATCAATAGGTGGTAAACGGTATAAATTTTTGGTCACCGACGACTACTCACTGTTCATTCTTGACTTTTATTTAGCCCATAAGACTGAGTTTGTAGATTGCTTAAAACAAGCTGTAGCCTTTTATGAGAGACAGACAGGAAACAAAGTAAAGGAAATTCGCGCAGATCAAGAATTCCATATTCCGGAGGAAGTCATTAAGTGGTGGAAAAATATTCGCTTTATTTGGAAAACCTCCGCGACAAACGATAAAGACGGGAATCCTATTGCGGAAAAAGTGAATGATATTACGGCGGGGCCTGCACGAGCAATGAGATATCACGCTAAATTACCGCCGCAATTCTGGGCAGAATTAGAACACGCAGCAACAACCATTCACAACATACTACCGGCAATTCACGGGGAACGCAAAGGAATTTCGCCTTATGAGCAGCTGTTAGGTAGAAAACCGACACTCTTTCATTTAAAACCAATAGGATGTATGGGTGTGTTACATATACCTAAGACTAAAGTGCGGAAGGGAGAGTACAGAGGGAAAAAGGTGATGCTAGTAGGATATGATCTATTTCGGGAACTATACCGCGTATGGGATGGTAAGAAGATAATTTCCGGAGTGAGAGATGTGAGATTTAATATTCACAAAATCGGTAAACAAGCTCATCCTCCTAAACTAGTGTCGTGGGATAATGATGACTCTGAGGGGGAGAATGAGAATGAGAGCGAGCAACCACACACATCTCCACAAGCGTCACCACCCCAATCACCACCCCAATCACCACCTCAATCACCTAAGTCACCGCACAACGTCAACAACGACCACCCAACAACACACTTTGATGAAGTTGAGGGGGAGACAGAGAATGTTGATATCGATGCGAATGAGAATGAGCATGAAAATGAGCATGTGGAGAAGAATACATTGGATCACAAACATACACGCCTACACACAAGTCCAGAGCCACATTATCCACAACAATTACCCCCAGAGCACAAGATCAAGCCACAAGAGCATACGAATGAACAAGATCCAACAGATCCGCTAAAAATACATGAAAGAAGAGCATACGAAGAAAAATCACCACCATCTAAGGGATTAACGTGGGAGCAGAGTCAGAGAGTAACGGAGAGTAACATAATCCCCGGTAAAAGGCAGCGCAAGGCAGTAGAGAGATTTACCCCTAGCAATGAGCCCAAGAGAGAAAAGAGAGAGGCTCAAGAGCTAATAATAGGTAAGGTAGTAGAGTGCCCGCGCGTGCGGGGAGATGGATGGGCGAAGAAAGAGTACGGTGAGGGATGGGAGAGCATAGTACGAGTAGGGGTAGTCAGCAGAGTGAGTGACCCCAGAGATAGACTCGTAGTAAGAGACAGACCTCAGCCCACCCACATAGTTAAGTTTGAGGACGAAGAAGAACGGATGCTGAATTCGGAAATCCTCAAATACTCCGTGAAAGATCCCGAATACCCGTTACAAAGTCCCGCTAATATGTTTTTATGCGATGACCGTATGGTGGGAGATGAGATTCGTGATTTTTATTTGTATGTAGATATCAGAGTACCCAAAGATGTCATAGAGGAAGGTTTGACAGCTAAAGATGTTTTAGAGGGTATGAAAACAGAGCTAAAAGCTCTTCAATCCTTTAACACATACACATGGGTACCCCATAAGGAGGCAAGCAAGGCAGGAGTTAGTAAGATAGTTAGATTGACATGGGTTCACAAAGTAAAGTTAGATGAGAACGGGAAAAAGTTCATAAAGTCTCGTTTAGCTTTACGGGGAGATATGTTAGAACCCGGTGTTAGCTATAACCCAGATCAGCTCTTTGTTCCTTGCGCCGCGCACCATTCACTTTTATTTCTCGCCAAACTAGCTGCCTGGCACAAACACAAACTATACGGCATAGATTTTAAAAATGCATACCTAAATGCTCATATGAATGACCCTGTTTATGCATATGCGCCAGAGAGTGTAGACAGAGAAGGGCATGAGGGGATGATATGGCGTATAGATTGTGCTTTATATGGTGCA
Source organism: Paulinella micropora (assembly GCA_019918135.1). Lineage (NCBI taxonomy): Eukaryota > Cercozoa > Imbricatea > Euglyphida > Paulinellidae > Paulinella > Paulinella micropora. The sequence continues at coordinate 62,976 of WBZZ01004129.1, read as the reverse complement.
CCACAGGCAGGAAGAAGATGGTATGAGATATTAGCACCCAAGTTAGAGCAGCTAGGTTTTAGGTTGCTAGATTCAGACTTATGTATGTTTGTAGAAAATGATAAAGCTTTGAGAGAGGCGATAGTAGGGATATTTCATGTTGATGACTTGTTGTTCACCGCACCAAACAAACAAGCATATGAGCGTTTTGCGTCTGCATTAGAAAAACATTTCCCGCTCAAAAGACTCGGTATTGCCCGTGAATTCAAAGGAATAGAGATAGAGCAATCGAACGGGAAAATAATTTTGCATCAGCGAAAATATCAGCAGCAGATACTAAAAGAGGTAGGCTACGATTCTGCTAAACCCGTTAGTACTCCAGCGCAAGAACATTTCACGGAACCGATGTCGGAATCAACTAGCTTGCGAAAATTTTCAATTCCTAGTCTAGTTGGTCGTTTGCTATTTCTCGCAAAGATGACAAGACCCGATATAGA
>WBZZ01004129.1:52500-55000 GCA_019918135.1 Paulinella micropora | reverse complement strand
TAGATAGATAGATAGATAGATAGATAGATAGATAGATAGATAGATAGATAGACAGGTAGGTAGGTAGGTAGGTAGGTAGGTAGGTAGGTAGGTAGATAGATAGATAGATGAAATATCGACTAATGTCAGAAAAAAGGAGCTTCTGATTTCGTCAACCAGGAAGTCTGTGGGTAAAGTATTAACCCGATGCCCAGCTAAGCCGTGATGTTTGCACGGAAGGGACTGATACAGGCAATACCAAATCTCCCTAGTACCAGGCGGGGCCAGGGCTCGTTCCATAAAGCGCCCCTTGCAGAACGAGCTCCCACCTCCATTACAGAGGGCCTAGTAAGCAGATGGAGTTTCGAGACTGTTCGACAGTCTAGTATAAACCGACAGAGCACTGTGGGTTTTATTCCGGGCTCAACAAGCGAGAAAGGGCACCCTGAGGGAACAGGATTGTGCTTCCCGTCGCTATTAGATAGATAGATAGATAGATAGATAGATAGATAGATAGATAGATAGATAGATAGATAGATAGATAGATGGATGGATGGATGGATGGATGGATGGATAGATAGATAGATAGATAGATAGATAGATAGATAGATAGATAGATAGATAGATAGATAGATAGATAGATAGATAGATAGATAGATAGATAGATAGATATGTTTGGTCTATCAGCTCTGCATATCCGAAGATAGATAGATAGATAGATAGATAGATAGATAGATAGATAGATAGATAGATAGATAGATAGATAGATAGATAGATAGATAGATAGATAGATAGATAGATAGATAGATAGATAGTTAGATAGATGTCTGGATGGGTGAATGGATGGCTTGTTGGGTGGATGGGTGGGTAGGTAGATAGATGGATGGTTGGATGGATGGATAGATGGATAGATGGATAGTGGGTGGACAGGTAGATAAAAGGATGGATGGGTGTATACATGGTTGGGTAGATGGGTGGATAGTTAGATAGATGCATCGATAGATAGATACATAGATATGTTTGATCTATGGGCGTGGCATAGCTGTAAAAGCCATAAGCCTTCTATACTACCCCCGGGCAGGAGCTTTCAGCACCTCACAAGCTGCACACCAACCATCCGCTCGGGTTGGTGCCCGTGCCCAGGTCAAGCCGAAAGGTAGCCGAACCCTTTTGAAATGTACAGAACAACCACTCAAAGACTCCCCAAGGGGCGTCTGCCATAAGGAGATGATGGTCGCCAAATCCGAGGTTTCGGGAGTTCACGTTCGTTGTGAGTTACCTTCTACAACCTCGACTTCCTCAACCTTTTGCAACACAGCCCCGGTCGGAGATGGTCGCCTGTTTAGCCCTTGCGCAGCGCGCGATCAACGGCGGACACAAAACCATTATAGGGGGTTTGGTTTTAGGCCGGAGCATTGAGCAGCTGGCCCCCTACATCCCCCCCGGATAGATAGATAGATAGATAGATAGATAGATAGATAGATAGATAGATAGATAGATAGATAGATAGATAGATAGATAGATAGATAGATAGATAGATAGATAGATAGATAGATAGATAGATAGATATATAGATAGATAGATAGAAGATAGATAGATAGATAGATGGATAGATAGATAAATAGATAGATAGATAGATAGATAGATAGATGGATAGATAGATAGATAGATAGATAGATAGATAGATAGATAGATAGATAGATAACTAGATAAATAACTAGATAGATAGATAGATAGATAGATAGATAGATAGATAGATATATAGATAGATAGATAGATAGATAGATAGACAGACAGACAGACAGACAGATAGATAGATAGATAGATAGATAGATAGATAGATAGATAGATAGATAGATAGATAGATAGATAGATAGATAGATAGATAGATAGATAAATAGATAGATAGATAGATGAGATGTCGCAAAGGAATGTAGTCCTTGCAAAGGAACGCAGTTTCACATCAAACAATAATTTGTGTACTGTGCATGTGTCCGGGATGGGAATCACGGGTAGACTGTGTTCTGGAAAAAGAAGAGGAGGAAGGACGTTGAAGAAAAAGGCAATCTAGGAATGGAGAGTGGGAGGATAAGGAAGAAGAGAAAGAAAAGGAAGCCGTTAGTCCAAGTGTTTTGAGCACCGTAAGCTTGCGCAAGCTACAATGATGACATTGTGTAAAGGCCTAAACCCCCGAAGGGACCTAGCCCGGGCTATGCAACACTGGACGGCTATGACGGAATGCAGGATGAGAGATAAGGAGAGGATGAGAGGGAGGGCGGATTGGAGTTCTTCTTCAATGTCTTTCCATACGCTTGGTGTTGATGGCAAAATCAGGTGCTTTCTTATTTCGATTGGTTCTTTCGGGGCACTTCTTGGACGAAATGAGAGTATGTCTCGGCGTCAACACTGTGGGTGGAATCCGGGTTGACAATGCCGGGTTGTGACTTATAGTCCGGATGGACGTGCACTTTTGGACTCTTCTTTTCGAGAAGGCTCGAAGGATCAGATAGATAGATAGATA
>WBZZ01004129.1:27500-37500 GCA_019918135.1 Paulinella micropora | reverse complement strand
TCCTCCCCAGCATCATCCACCAAATGGTTTTGAGTTGGCATCACAGTTTAACGCCGTAAGGCCATTGGGCTGGAGCTCTGATAAACAAGCGTGACTAAGTTTTTATCATCAGGTGTTACCCTCAAATATATCACAGTCAACACTCCGAGAAGAAAGATATACTTCCTCTAAGGCATACTGATGCAGCTGATGGCACGATCCGTTGCCGGACATGAGCCTCCATGCCCTTGTTCGAGGTGCTCCATCCCCACCTAGTCAGTCTCTCGACTGATTATAGGGGCCACCGATGGAGCTCCTGAGGGCAAGACTACACTAAGCCGAGGTTATTCCGCAGTCCCAACAACCTCTTGCAAAACGTTGCCGCATGTGCAAGTGCGTACACCAAGCATGGTTGCTAGAACTACCTCAAAACACCACCCATAACAATTCGGTATCCGCTGGGAATAATAATAATAATACTATATCTGAGGCGTACTGATGCAGCTAATGGCATATCCTCAACGGACATAAGCCTCCAATACCCTTGTTCGAGGTCCTCCACCCCCCCGTGTCAGTCTCTCGCCTAATGATCGGGGCCACCGATGGAGCTCCTGAGGGCAAGACTGCACTAAGCCGAGGTTATTCCGCAGTCCCAGCAATCTCTTGCAAGACGTCACCGAATGTGCAAGTGCATACACCAAGCGCGGTTGCTAGAGCTGCCTCGAAACCCCACCCATAACAATCTGGTGTCTGCTGGGTCCTGGGCTATCAACCAGCATATGCGGAGTTTAAGATCTTTTACGCGCGCAACGACCCTCCTCCCCAGCATCTACCACCAAAGGGTTATGAGTTGGCGTCTCAGTTTAACGCCTTGAGGCCATTGGGCTGGAACTCTGTTTAGCAAGTGTGACTAGGTTTTTTCATCGGGATTTCCCTCAAATATGTCACAATCAACACTCCAAGGCAGATTTACTATATCTGAATAATAATAATAATAATAATAATAATAATAATAATAATAATAATAATAACAATAATAATAATAATAACAATAATAATAATAATAGTGCTTCTCTGTCAATGGCTGATGCATTTCTGCACATGCGCCTCCATCGTCTCACCCGTGAGGGGAGTACGAAGAATTGACGATAAGCTCTAATGACACCCCCGCAAGGGCAGTTCCAACACTTCCAGACGGGCCGAATAATAATAATAATAATAATAATAATAATAATAATAATAATAATAATAATAGTGTATCTCCTGCCAATTGCTGAGCCAAAAGGCCATGTGCATCCAGTCCTCCATTCCATAAGGAAAGCCACACCAATCGGTGGAATAAAGGAAGTGACGGCATAGAACATTACTCTAGGAGCTTTATACCAATCAGCCCATGGAAAGGACCGATGGCCTATGTACTCCCTAAATAATAATAATAATAATAATAATAAAATAACAATAATAATAATAATAATAATAATATACTTACTTCCTCTAAGGCATACTGATGCAGCTGATGGCACGATCCGTTTCCGGACATGAGCCTCCATGCCCTTGTTCGAGGTGCTCCATCCCCACCTAGTCAGTCTCTCGACTGATTATAGGGGCCACCGATGGTGCTCCTGAGGGCAAGACTACACTAAGCCGAGGTTATTCCGCAGTCCCAACAACCTCTTGCAAAACGTTGCCGCATGTGCAAGTGCGTACACCAAGCATGGTTGCTAGAACTACCTCAAAACCCCACCCATAACAATTCGGTATCCGCTGGGAATAATAATAATAATAATAATAATAATAATAATAATAATAATAATAATAATAATAATAATAACAACAACAACAATAATAATAATAACAATAATAATAATAATAATAATAATAATAATAATAATAATAATAATAAAATAACAATAATAGTGCTTCTCTGTCAATGGCTGATGCATTTCTGCACATGCGCCTCCATCGTCTACCCGTGAGGGGAGTACGAAGAATTGACGATAAGCTCTAATGACACCCCCGCAAGGGCAGTTCCAACACTTCCAGACGGGCCGGTATGTTCAATGAAAATACTGGTCCAGACGGATCGGTATGTTCAATGAAAATACTGGTGGCACCGACGGGAATCGAACTGGCGACAGGGCCCAGATGGTAGAACTTGACCACTGGGCTATCACGGTGTCCAATAATAACAATAATAATAATAATAATAATAATAATAATAATAATAATAATAATAATAATATAATAATAATAATATATAATAATAGTGCTTCTCTGTCAATGGCTGATGCATTTCTGCACATGCGCCTCCATCGTCTCACCCGTGAGGGGAGTACGAAGAATTGACGATAAGCTCTAATGACACCCCCGCAAGGGCAGTTCCAACACTTCCAGACGGGCCGGTATGTTCAATGAAAATACTGGTCCAGAAATAGACCGGTATGTTCAATGAAAATACTGGTGGCACCGACGGGAATCGAACTGGCGACAGGGCCCAGATGGTAGAACTTGACCACTGGGCTATCACGGTGTCCAAATATAATAATAATAATAATAATAATAATAATAATAATAATAATAATAATAATAATAATAATAATAATAATAATAATAATCAACAACCATCAACCAACAACCAACAGCCCAACCAATAATGACAACCAACCACAACCAACAACAACAACAAAACGACAGGAACAAGAGGAACAACAAGAATTGAGCGTGTATACTTATATCGATATTTTACCGTCGCTGCAAACAGCGCTGAGCGTGTATATTTATGTATACATTTAACCTCGAGCTTTGAAAAAAACTGAACACATATACTTATCTGTGAATTGCAAACAGAGCTGAGCGTGTCTATTTATGGCTACACTTTACCGCTTGCAAAGAGAGCTGCGCGTGCATGTTGATGTCTGTGTTCGACCTGGAGCTGTTGCAGGAGATGCAAGCAGCGCTGCGCGCGGTGCAGGCCGGCGAAACTGCACGGCCGGTAATTCGCTGCGGAAACAACAACAACAACAACAACAACAACAACAACAACAACAACAACAACAACAACAACAACAATAACAATAACAATAATAATAATAATAATAATAATAATAATAATAATAATAATAATAATAATAATAATTAATAATAATAATAATAATAATAATAATAATAATAATAATAATAATAATAATAATAGTGCTTCTCTGTCAATGGCTGATGCATTTCTGCACATGCGCCTCCATCGTCTCACCCGTGAGGGGAGTACGAAGAATTGACGATAAGCTCTAATGACACCCCCGCAAGGGCAGTTCCAACCCTTCCAGACGGGCCGGTATGTTCAATGAAAATACTGGTCCAGACGGATCGGTATGTTCAATGAAAATACTGGTGGCACCGACGGGAATCGAACTGGCGACAGGGCCCAGATGGTAGAACTTGACCACTGGGCTATCACGGTGTCAATAATAATAATAATAATAATAATAATAATAATAATAATAATAATAATAATAATAATAATAATAATAATAATATAGTGCTTCTCTGTCAATGGCTGATGCATTTCTGCACATGCGCCTCCATCGTCTCACCCGTGAGGGGAGTACGAAGAATTGACGATAAGCTCTAATGACACCCCCGCAAGGGCAGTTCCAACCCTTCCAGACGGGCCGGTATGTTCAATGAAAATACTGGTCAGACGGATCGGTATGTTCAATGAAAATACTGGTGGCACCGACGGGAATCGAACTGGCGACAGGGCCCAGATGGTAGAACTTGACCACTGGGCTATCACGGTGTCAATAATAATAATAATAATAATAATAATAATAATAATAGTGCGTGCTTCTCTGTCAATGGCTGATGCATTTCTGCACATGCGCCTCCATCGTCTCACCCGTGAGGGGAGTACGAAGAATTGACGATAAGCTCTAATGACACCCCCGCAAGGGCAGTTCCAACACTTCCAGACGGGCCGGTATGTTCAATGAAAATACTGGTCCAGACGGAGCGGTATGTTCAATGAAAATACTGGTGGCACCGACGGGAATCGAACTGGCGACAGGGCCCAGACGGTAGAACTTGACCACTGGGCTATCACGGTGTCCATAATAATAATAATAATAATAATAATAATAATAATAATAATAATAATAATATGATTATGATAATGATTATGATAATAATAATAATAATAATAATAATAATAATAATAATAATAATAATGATAATAATAATAATATACTTACTTCCTCTAAGGCATACTGATGCAGCTGATGGCACGATCCGTTTCCGGACATGAGCCTCCATGCCCTTGTTCGAGGTGCTCCATCCCCACCTAGTCAGTCTCTCGACTGATTATAGGGGCCACCGATGGAGCTCCTGAGGCAAGACTACACTAAGCCGAGGTTATTCCGCAGTCCCAACAATCTCTTGCAAAACGTTGCCGCATGTGCAAGTGCGTACACCAAGCATGGTTGCTAGAACTACCTCAAAACCCCACCCATAACAATTTGGTATCCGCTGGGTCCACGGGCTATCAACCGGCATAGCGGAGTTTAAGATCTTCGACAGGCGCCCAACGACCCTCCTCCCCAGCATCATCCACCAAATGGTTTTGAGTTGGCATCACAGTTTAACGCCGTAAGGCCATTGGGCTGGAGCTCTGATAAACAAGCGTGACTAAGTTTTTATCATCAGGTGTTACCCTCAAATATATCACAGTCAACACTCCGAGAAGAAAGATATACTTCCTCTAAGGCATACTGATGCAGCTGATGGCACGATCCGTTGCCGGACATGAGCCTCCATGCCCTTGTTCGAGGTGCTCCATCCCCACCTAGTCAGTCTCTCGACTGATTATAGGGGCCACCGATGGAGCTCCTGAGGGCAAGACTACACTAAGCCGAGGTTATTCCGCAGTCCCAACAACCTCTTGCAAAACGTTGCCGCATGTGCAAGTGCGTACACCAAGCATGGTTGCTAGAACTACCTCAAAACCCCACCCATAACAATTCGGTATCCGCTGGGTCCACGGGCTATCAACCGGCATAGCGGAGTTTAAGATCTTCGACAGGCGCCCAACGACCCTCCTCCCCAGCATCATCCACCAAATGGTTTTGAGTTGGCATCACAGTTTAACGCCGTAAGGCCATTGGGCTGAATAATAATTGGGCTGAATAATAATAATAATAATAATAATAGTGCTTCTCTGTCAATGGCTGATGCATTTCTGCACATGCGCCTCCATCGTCTCACCCGTGAGGGGAGTACGAAGAATTGACGATAAGCTCTAATGACACCCCCGCAAGGGCAGTTCCAACACTTCCAGACGGGCCGGTATGTTCAATGAAAATACTGGTCCAGAAATAGACAGGTATGTTCAATGAAAATACTGGTGGCACCGACGGGAATCGAACTGGCGACAGGGCCCAGATGGTAGAACTTGACCACTGGGCTATCACGGTGTCCATGTAATAATAATAATAATAATAATAATAATAATAATAATAATAATAATAATAATAATAATAATAGTGCTTCTCTGTCAATGGCTGATGCATTTCTGCACATGCGCCTCCATCGTCTCACCCGTGAGGGGAGTACGAAGAATTGACGATAAGCTCTAATGACACCCCCGCAAGGGCAGTTCCAACACTTCCAGACGGGGGCCGGTATGTTCAATGAAAATACTGGTCCAGACGGATCGGTATGTTCAATGAAAATACTGGTGGCAAAATCATTAATAATAATAATAATAATAATAATCATAATAATAATAAAATAATAATAATAATAGTGCTTCTCTGTCAATGGCTGATGCATTTCTGCACATGCGCCTCCATCGTCTCACCCGTGAGGGGAGTACGAAGAATTGACGATAAGCTCTAATGACACCCCCGCAAGGGCAGTTCCAACACTTCCAGACGGAGCGGTATGTTCAATGAAAATACTGGTCCAGACGGACCGGTATGTTCAATGAAAATACTGGTGGCACCGACGGGAATCGAACTGGCGACAGGGCCCAGATGGTAGAACTTGACCACTGGGCTATCACGGTGTCCAATAATAATAATAATAATAATAATAATAATAATCATAATAATAAAAATAATATATAGTAATAATAATAATAATCATAATAATCATAATAATATAATAGTAATAATAATAATAATAGTAATAGTAATAGTAACAATAATAATAATAATAATAATAATAATAATAATAATAATAATAACTAGGGGCTGCGCCAACACCTGAAAGGATGGTTGTCAACTATATCATTCAACAAGAGCTCGTGACAAGCTTGCGAAAACACAAAGAATCAGTCTCTAAGCCCCTCTGGCGCAACTCTTAGAGCCATGGAGCATTCTCGGCCATTCATTTTGCCACTACTTGCCAAATCTCCGTAAATCTCTTTTTCAACTGGTTGACTATCTAGAGCGCATCCCGAGGTTGTGAAAACAAAAAAATCAGCCGTCTCAACCCTTCTGAGAAACTTTGGGAGCCTTGGAGCATTCTCAGCCATTCATTTTGGCGCCAGCTATTCGCTTCGGGTACGTACGATTGCGGGGCTGGGTTCCCGGGGGGAGTGCCCGCCCTCTCTTTCCACAGTCGACAGGGTATGTTCAATTGCCGGAGGCAACCAGCATACACCCTTCTGGCACAACTTTGGGAGCCTTGGAGCATTCTCAGCCATTCATTTTGGTGCCGGCATATTCGCTTCGGGTACGTGCAATTATAGGGCTTGGGTTCCCGGGGGGAGGGAGGGCCCCCGAATCCCCCCTTTCCACAGTCGACAGGGTACGTTCCATTGCCGGAGGTAACCGGCATAAACCCTGCTGGCACAACTCTTAGAGCCTTGGAGCATTCTCAGCCATTCATTTTGCTGCCGGCTAATTCGTCGTGGGGTACGTACAATTGCAGGGCTTGGGTTCCCGGGGGAGAACCCCCCGAACCCCCCCTTCCCCGTCGACAGGTACGTTCACTTGCCGGAGGTACCGGCAAGTACTCCCAAAAAAAAAAGGAATTTTGGTATTCAGGACATCCCCTAGCGCAAATATTTGCGTGAATTCCAAAAAAATTATATCAGCATCAACATCGAGTCTGGGGCTAGACATCCTGTCAATATGAGCTCCCAACTGCTCCTGGTTCACACAAACCATGATTTATTCCGACGGAGGTGCAGAAAACAGGCTCAAAAAACAAGGAATTTTGGCATGCAGGACACTCCCCTAACGCAAATACTTGCGTGAATTCAAATATATATATATATATATATATATATATATATATATATATATCAGCATCGACATCGAGTCTGGGGCTGGCCATCCTGCAAATATGAGCTCCCAACTCCTCCTGGTTCACGCAAACCATTATTTATTCTGACATGGGTGCGGAAATGGTGGGGTGGGTGGGTGGGTGGAGGGTGGGGGGGGGGGGGGGGGGGGGGGGGGGGGGGAGGGGGGGGGGGGGGGGGGGGGTGGGGGGGGGGAGGGGGGGGGGGGGGGGGGGGGGGATGGGGGGGGGGGGGGAGGTGCACAATTTCCATTTTCCCCTCCCCCCAAACCCCCACCGCCTACTCCCAACACCTTTCAGGGATAATAAATGTAAAAGCTACATAAATGGACATATAGGTAGATGGATGGATATTTACATAGATGAACGGATGGATGAATGGATGGAAAGGTAGATAGGTAGATGGATGAATAGAGTACTTGTAATTTGGGGAGTGGGGGGGGGGGGGAGAGGGGGAGGGGAGGGAAGGAGCTAAGTAGGTTGGCAGATAGAAATATAGGTAGATACATATAATATGCATGTAGGTAGCTACTAGTAGGTAGGTAGATAGGTAAGAAAGTAGATGAATAGACAGCGAGATAGGTAGGCTAGGTGGGCAGGGAGATGGAGGTAGGTACAGACGTAGCTATCTAGACAGACAGCTGGGCAAACACTCAGCTAGGTTTCTAGGTAGACAGATGGGTAGATAGGTATGTCGGTAGGTGGATGGATACACAGGTAGGCAGGCAGGTAGGTAAGTAGTTGGGTGGGTGGATTAATGGTAGATGTACGTAAATATATGTACAAGTAGATATGTATACATGTATATATGTATGTATTTATTTATAGCTATTCATAAAATGTAAAAGTATACATAGGTCTATGTACGTTACTTGGGGCCTGGCCAAGCAAAGATAACCACGTTTCCTGCACATATTATGTACATATAACGTAATTTTGTAAGTATGTGCTGCATGTACGCTTGGTGCATAAGTCGTGCCAGAATATTTGTAACGATGTTATAGATGTCATGTGAAGGTGCTACGTATGGATGCTATGTATATGTGTTAGGTATGGATGTATATGTATGGATGCATATGTGGATGTATATGTATGGATGTGTATGTATGGCTGAGGCTTGTTCTACAAATCTAATATTTGGGTGTGGGGTGCGAGAGAGCCGGCCCGGGCCAGCTTGTGCCGGCCGGCCCGCCCGGAGTGGCCCTCTCGCTCTCCAAACCGAAAGATCTTGGAGTGGTGTGGCATGGGTCTGACCTTTTGTCTGGACTGAGTGTCACCCTTGCGCTGGCTGTGCAGAGAGTCCAACATACCCCACACGTAGCTAGATCAAACAGACACATCCACCCATCCATCCATCCATCCATCTATCTATCTATCTATCTATCTATCTATCTATCTATCTAGAATGAGAAAAAGAAACCGGATGGAGTCTGCTGCGAGCGATGGGGCTTCGGCCGAACTATCGCACACATATATATGTATGTATTTATGGACGAATGGATGCATACCTAGATAGATGGGTGGGTCATTGAATAGATAGATAGATAGATAGATAGATAGATAGATAGATAGATAGATAGATAGATAGATAGATAGATAGATAGATAGATAGATAGATAGATAGATAGATAGATAGATGGATGGATGGATGGATGGATGGATGGATGGATGGATGGATGGATGGATGGATGGATAGATAGATAGATAGATAGATAGATAGATAGATAGATAGATAGATAGATAGATAGATAGATAGATAGATAGATAGATAGATAGATAGATAGATAGATAGATAGATAGATAGGTATGTAGATAGGTAGATAGATAGATAGACAGACAGATAGATAGAATACGTACAAATATTCCCACATATCTACCAACCGCTTCATCTATGTCATTACATACATACATACATACATACATACATGCATACAAACACGTACCTAGGCAGCCAGTCTTCCACGTTTGGGTCTTCTAGCAGCAGCGCCAAAGACTGAGACACACACACACATACATGTACATATCTATACGTGTCTATATGTATATATTTGTATGCATGTATGCATGTATGTATATAATATAACATACAAAGCTTAGGCTCATTCAACAACGTCTAAAAATTCGGGCTGCAAGAAAGAGAGAGCCGGCCCAGGCGCAGCAAACAATCTGGCCGGCCCAGGCGCAGCAAACAATCTGGCCGGCCCAGGCGCAGCAAACAATCTGGCCGGCCCAGGCGCAGCAAACAATCTGGCCGGCCCAGGCCAGCAAACAATCTGGCCGGCCCAGGCCAGCAAACAATCTGGCCGGCGGTGGCGCTCTGACACCCGAAACCCAAAAATTTCGGGGGTGTAGAATAGAATAGGCCAAATAATGTGATTTGCTTACCACGAAGGGCTCAACGTCACTGTTGATGTACTTACCGAATAGGAACGTCTTAATGTTCGCATACATAAATGTATATGTTTATGTTATATGTATAAAGCATGCGTGTGTGTGTGTGTGTGTGTGTGTTTGTGTGTGTGTGTGTGTGTGTGTGTGTGCGTGCGTGCGTGTGTTTGTGTGTACTTAGAGTAAGAGTAAGAGTAAGAGTAAGAGTAAGAGTAAGAGTAAGAGTAAGAGTAAGAGTAAGAGTAAGAGTAAGAGTAAGTTATGTATGACACTCATTATACATGCAACATACATACATACAACATACGTGCGCAAACATCTACATAAGTTCACA